>CM050171.1:110825489-110850489 GCA_027410445.1 Discoglossus pictus
ATATATATATATATATATATATATATATATATATGTACACACATACTATCTCTATATAGCACCCAGTCCCACACAGCACCCAACCCTCTCAGCACACACCACACATGGGACCCATCCCTATCGCCTTTGCACCCCCCCTCACAGAATCCATTCCCCCTGTACTTTGCTGTCACTTTGCAGCCCTTGCTCTCTCACCTCTTCCATAATACACATTCCCAGTGTGCTGAACTGCTCCACACTGCCCCCTCTTGCAGCTTCCTCAGAAATGCTCTATTTTAAACAGGCGGGGACACATTTCTTCCCTGGGGGGGTTGTGCATTCAAAGAGGCCCAAGAGGGCCCGGGGGAAGGCATGGTGGGTAGGGCCGGGTTGGGGGACCCACCATCTGCACCATTGGTAGCTCCGCCCCTGACTAATTCCCATTTTCCAAAATTCTAATTACTCATATTTACATTTCCCCTTAAACCCCATTTGTAATGATTAACTATTTTTTTTAAATTCACTATAAGGAAAATTAGACTTCAGGGAATCTCTGATATCTTCCTGTTCATTTTATAGCAAATACAGGTAATTACTCAGTTATTTTTAATCATGATTTTTTGCACAGCAATCACCTATGCATAACTGATGGCAGTGGGGAATGGGAACTGAACAAGCATATTATAGCGAACTAGCGACTTGCCCGTCAAAAAATGACGGCAATAAGATTGTAAGGCAGGTAATGTTGTTTGCTTGCAACATTAATTTTGTTGTTGTTTAAAGACCCTTCGGCACTCATTGCGAGGCTGTTGGTTGTTTGTGTGCTATGAGCATCGTTGGCTTTTTTTTTTTGTATGCCAATGAAATAATTAATGAAATAATAAATTAATATACTTTACCTATTTTGAAGTAATAAATGCAGGAAGGATTGTGCAGAAGAGCTGGCAATCTGTTTTCATGTTGCTGCAGCATACAATGTGTGTTTGGAGTGCTGTGGAGCTGCTGTGTCAGTGTGAGCAATGTGTGCAGTGTGTAGTGTAATAGGGTGTGTGCGCGAGCCAAATCCGTTAGGGTAGCTGTGTACTTCTGCATTGTGTAAGTTATTGTTGTAAAATGGCGCCTAATGTGTGGTACGCGGCTGTGGCTGATTTGGCGTCGCTTAGGGGATTTTCGGGTGTCTAAACTCTTGTATTTCGACTTAAATTGAGGTGTAACTTCAGTTTCCGAGGTCCTGGGTCCCCCCCCCTTGCTGTGGGTAAGCTTTTTATGTGTTTCCTGTGTGTATTTATTGTGTTTTTAATGTTTTCATGTGTGCTGGTTTCGCACGGTAAAGTCGTATTTTTGCGAGGTCGTAATAATTTTTTTTGTAAGTCCCGTGTCTCGTATTTGTTTTTCGTAAGTCCGTAAATTTGGCGAGGTCCGCAGTTGCTGGCAAGGAGCGCCTTTGGTGCTCCATGCCAGCAACTGAGGCCCTCACTGCGCGAGACCGCAGCGTTAGCAACAACCCGCATGCTCACAACTATATATGTGATAACCACATTAAATAAGTGATACAATGTTATTATCATTATTTTATAAAGCATCACAATATACATGTGACGAGACCAATCTCGCCACTGTACATTGGAGGAGCCTGGTTGCCCGCCTGGTGCCTTTTGACTATGGACCAGCATTTAAATACTTTATTTTCCTATGCAGAAAGACTTTGGTTCCATGGCCATTGAACTGTATGTATGTGGTCTGAGCGCCATTCAGTAATAATGTGTGCTCAGACCTAAGCTATCTGCAGATATGTTCTGGATTATAATATGTTGTGGTTATATCTGTAAAAATATTGTATTGTGTGGTATGCAGTCAAATATCTTTGGTCTCATACACTTGGTCAGGAGTTGCCCATCTGCGTCTTAATACTATCTGCTAAAACACACAAGAGATAGCAGAACACAAGGGTTTTAGCAGACAAGATGGCACCATGAACAATGGGGGTAAGGACTCTTGAATAATGAGATGGCCTGGGGTTTCCCCATACTCCCAGCAGGGGAGTAAGTGAGCCTAGGGATGTTACTCTCTCCACCGCCAGAGGTAGAATGAGCAGTTAGCCACGCCTAGTGGGTGGCTCCTGGGGGAGGGGACTCCTGGCTCCCATGCCTTAACCCTGTCTGATTGGCCAGAGGTAATTAGGGGTTGACCAAAGGTAGTCACTGCCCCTACTGTGTATGTGAAGTGTTTAAAAATGTGTGTTGTTTCAATAAAAGGGAGTTCACTTCTTGAACCTCAAACACAGAGCTTATGTCTTGTTCTTGGGGGGGATTCATGGTATGCCGTTACAGACTGACTGCCAGGAGTGTAAGCATCTTGGGGTGCTTTTCCTGTTCAGCTGCTAGCAGCTATTCGTGAGGTTCCAGTTCCAGGCTTGGAGCATTTTCCCCTTGGATCCAGTTTGGGAGAATGGGTGTCCTGCAGTAGCTGTCCCTATATCACTGGAAGGGCAGATCAACTAAAACGGCCTTGGCAACCCCTTATATGTGTGGGGGTACCGTTACACATTTACAAGTATTTGGGCACCAATGAATACAGAAAAAGACAAAGTAAAAGGATATATTTGTGACAGATGGAGTTGTAACATATAGAGTATGAGATTTCTCCATTATTGGTGTGCATAAACAATATGAAACATAACCATTAACTAAAATAGTGTTCATACCTGTTTGTTGTTGTTCCGGCGTGTCCGACTCTCCGTGACCTTATGGACCACCGCAGGCTCGGCAAATTTATCATTATGTCTTTGGTTGTGCTTATCCATAAGGTTATCTTGGTAAATATACTGGAGTGGGTTGCCAGTTCCTTCTACAGTGGACTGAGATTTGTCTGAACTCCTGCTATGACCTGCCCAGCATGGTATAGCTCACAGCTTCATTGAGATACACTAGCCCCTTCACCACAACATGGTAGCGATCCAGAAGGGGTCATTCCTGTTTACATACTGCCAAATGAATAACCAGAGTATCGCAGTATAAAGTGATAACTTTTTTATTCGCCAAAAACATCCCAGCCCACAAATGTTCATAAGATAAATACTGCAGCCAATAATACAAGGGATATTATTCCTAGAGTTCATCCTAAATCTATAGTAACCAAACCTGTTATTAGATGTTGTGCACGCCTATTTTACAGCTCCATTTTTGTACACAAGCAGAGCAATAGAGCACATCACTTTGCCTCAATAAAAGATCACTGAGACAGAAGCTGGTTTCAATCTGAGTTTAATTAACAGTAATGATAGTAAAACAAAATTAAAGCCACATTTTCCTTCCAAAAAACACACCTTTGCCTTAGCAGAGAGCTTTATGGCATTAGGTTCAGATCTTGATATTTTAAGGAATATTGGAAGACCCAGGCAAACCACCTTGAGATTCTGAGCAGGAAATACATTTCTTAACATATTTTTGAGACGTCCAAATACAAACACAAATGTATTGAAATATTTGACAAACTTCACTTTAGCAGCTGTGTGAGCTATGAGCAAAAAACAGTTTAGAGAAAATCTTAATTATTGCAGATTCTGTTCATAGAAAATGTTGTATTGTCTGATTTTAGCACTCCCTGATAGCCTGAATGAATGTACTTATCTAAGGAACAGCAGAGGGAGATGTTAAGGAGGAGGGAGTGGGGGAATTGTTATATCATTGGAGAATTTATTATTTGCCTTGTATCTTGTTCCCCTGCATATCAGAAACAAGGAAGCTTAATCTTAACTGCAAGCCCCGTTCTTGCAGAAATGTAAGCAACCCTCAAACAAGTGCAACCTTTCCCTCCCTCTGTCTCTTGCCCTCCTTATCCCTTCCCTGTGTCTCTTTCCCCCCTCCCCTGTGTCTCTTTCTCCCTCCTCCCTCACTTGTGTCTCTTTCCCATCCTCGCTCCCTCCTCTGTGTCTCTTCCCCCTCTCCCTTTCCTGTGTCTCTTTCACTCCCTCTCCCTGCCCTGTGTCTCTTTCCCTCCCTTCCCCTCCCCTGTGTCTCTCCTCCCCTTCTCTGTGTCTCTTTCCCCTCTTCCCCATGTCTCCCCCACCTCCCTTGGGTCTCAACCCCCTCCTCCATCCCTTGTGTCTCTTTTTCCTTCTCACTCCATCCCCTGTATCTTTCTAAGTCCTAAATCTCCTTCTAACATTGCAGTCAATGGACAATAGAGAAGACATTAGAATAATGAGTGAGCCTATCCCTGGAGCCAGGCAGCTAAACAGCATTATTCAGGTGAAGCTTGAGAGAGAATAATGCTAAGATCTCTATACCCATGGACAGCATCTGGGAAGAAGAGACTATACAGGGCAGTGCTCCTTATTTTGCCAAGTTATTGTCCTCCTCATATGGGGCCACATGGCCAAAATTATTTCCTAATTTGATGGGTGGGTTTTGCCATTTAAAAATTACCTGTCTACTAATTTGTTTCACCCTTGGAAAACATGATTGATATTTATAGTATAATTAAAAGTTCTCACCTATGGCAAAATGTTATATAAAACTATATATATATATATATATATATATATATATATATATATATATATATATATATATATATATATAACATTAAGCAACACTAGCTCTTTATCATAAATAGCAAATAACACTTATTAATCCTATCATGAATTTAAAAGAACGAATCATTCCTGTTAGTTGGCCATGCACAGTGGCACCCATTGACCACTAGGGGTCCATCAATTGCTTCACAGTAAACCGAATACACCTAAAACCCCTCACCCTAAGAATCCTCAACCTAACAGCCCTAACCCTAGCATCCCTCACCCTAACAGCCCTAAGACCCCTCACCCTGAGACCCCTCCCCCTAACACCCCTCACCCTAACAACCCTCACCCTAAGACCCCTCACCCTAACAGCCCTAACCCTGAGACCCCTCACCCTAAGACCCCTAACCCTAACACCCCTCACCCTAACACCTAACCCCCCTCACCTTAACAGTAAACCATAAGTAATTGACGTGCCACCTAGTGGCTGATGAGAAGCACTGCCCACAGGTTGCCAACAGGAAAGATTCAAAAGAACAAGGTTTTAGTCCATGCAACATGATTGATGTGAAATCCAGTAATTAGAAATGTTCCTCAATTGTCAAGCCTCTAAAAAAGGATGTAGCTAATGAAACATAATTGTAACCAGTAAACATGTGCACACAACATGGTGGACTTACCAAACTGATTGGCTTTACAACAAAGTGTTGCTGCTTTTGAATGGCTGAACTGGAATGAAACCAACTTCCCATAAGGTTTGTAACTAAGAGCTGGTGAGGTTGCGGAGACTATAGAATAAAGTTATAGGACTTCATGGAGTTTTACTTCTCTACTTTCTGTATAACATTTCCAGAGAACCCTAAAAGCAGCGTCAGCTTCCAGACAAACAATGACTTTGGCTCCACCACCACTCAACATTTATTATAGTGAGAAATGAAAATAGAACTAACTTTTCCACTTTTTGAGCTGAGAAATGTAAATGTTACAACCGAAACTATAACTCCAGACAGTTTCTTTTTATTTTCTAAAACGTTAAATCTACTGTAATGGACTTTTTATGCTCTGTGCAAATCATCTTAAAGAATAGAGCATCCAGTATACAAGAGCAAAGCAAACACTTTTATAATGTTGAAAAACCACCCACAGGGACTCTAAATGTTTGCTACATATAGTGAGAAATCCATATAGCCCGTTGTTATTGGATCATGAAGAAAGGCATCCTGGGATGCCTGCAATTGAGATTTGATTGGTTGCTCATTGTAAAGAAGAAGTGTCAGTGTTTATTTTCATTATTCTTATCCTTTATGTTTGTAACGCGCCAACATATTCTGTAGTATTATACATGGGTTAAGTACAAGGCGAAAACAATAAAGTGGTACCTCGGTTGCTGTCCCCTTCGGTTCCTGTCCTTGACGTCTCACAGGGGAAAAACTGCTTGGAACTCAACGCTTGCGCCTCACTCAGTGCCTGGGATTGATCATGTTGCTCGGAAGTCGACACAAACAGCCTGTGTCTATAAGAGGCAGCCTGTGCCTGTAAGAGCTAATGTCCACAGCCTGTGCCTGTAAGAGCCAAAGTGCCCAGCCTGTGCCTGTAAGAGCCAATCTGCAGCCTGTGTCTGTAAGAGCTAATGTCCACAGCCTGTGCCTGTAAGAGCCAAAGTGCCCTGCTTGTGCCTGTAAGAGCCAATCTGCAGCCTTTGTCTGTAAGAGTTGAAACACATTTTGTACAATATCTCCTCTATTTTTATTTCTTATGCTTTTATTATTCCATTGAGAAACAAAGATTCCAGAAATTAAAAATGTATAAAATGAATCAAGCAACTTTTCACATAAAATAATGATAATTAAATGAAATTCAATTATTGTAAAACTAAGAGATAAATTAAGCAACCTGAGTAGTAAAAATAAATATATGTTTTTATTAACTGTTTTGCAAATGCATTTTTATATTGTCCTTTAATAGATCCAATATATAAACAAGCTGACATTGTGGGTCCAGTTCAAACTAATTTAGACAGTTTACATTATGTCAGCAAAAGCTTCAAGCAGAGAGAGCTACACAGGGGTCAGAGGACAGGGAGCTGCCCTGCAGTGTAACAGACAAGTTCAATTTACTGCCAAATATAAGTTATGATTTATTGAATTGCCTGTTATGTCGCTCACTCTGTGCTGTCTCTCTATGTGCTGTCTCTTTCTTTGTGCCCTCTCCCTCCCTCTGTGTGCCCTCTCTCTCTGCGCTGTATCTCTCTGTGTGCTGTCTCTTTCTCTGTGCGCCCTGTCTGTGCGGTCTCTTTCTTTGTGCTCTCTCCCTCTCTCTGTGCACTCGCTCTGTGCTCTGTCTCTCTGTGCTCTGTCTCTCTCTCTATGCACCCTCTCTCTGCACTGCCTCTCCCTCTGTGCACTCTTTAACTCCATGTACCCTCTCTCTCTCTCTGTGCCCTGTCTCTCTCTGTGCTTTCTCTCTTTCTGTACCCCCTCCTATTCTCTGCGCTCTGTGTGCTCTAGGTCTCTCTCCCTCCACATCCCCCTCTCTCCCTCTCCTCTCTCTCCCGCCTTCTCTCTCTAGCTCCCTCCCTCACTCTTGATCTTTAAATCATTGTTAAACCACATGGGTTGTGATTTACTCCTTTTACTTTTATTCCCACACGGTATATGCCGATGTGTATGTATATTTAGTAAGGATTTGAATGTTGTCCATTTATGTTCAGTGTTTTTACCTATCAGTTCTCTGTCCCAGTCTATACTTTGTATTGCTGCCCTTAGACCGTTAAAATCTGCCCTTTTTAAAATTGAAATTTAAAAAAGAGTTTTTGTTGGCCCTATACAGTTATTTTTTTTAAATTCAATCTCAAACGAGACTGTGTTGTGATCACTGTTTCCCAAAGGTTGCCCCTATTCCAACATTTGATACTATATCAATATTATTTGTGATGAGTAAATCTAAGATAGCTTCATTTCTAGTAGGTTCTTGTATAACCTGGGCCAGATAATGATCCCTGAGTGTACTCAAGAACCTGCTCCCCTTAGCTGAGCTGCTGGTCTCATTTATCCAGTTTATTTCAGGGTAATTAAAATCTCCCATTATTAGAACTTGCCCGTGCTTAGCTGCATTTCCAATCTGTAACAATAATTGTATTTCCTCACTTTCAGCTATATTTGGGTGTTTATAGCATACTCCTACTAATATTCTTTTGGAATTTGCTCCTCCGCTATTTAACTCTACCCACAAACATTCAACATTACCACTAGGTCCACCGTAAATATCTTTTCTGACTATAGGCTTAAATTCAGGCTTAACATACAGACATATCCCTCCTCCTCTTTTACCATTGCCCATATCTTTCCTATATAGGTTATAACCATCCAGATTAAAAGTCCAGTCATGAGATTCATCCCACCATGTTTCAGTAACGCCTATTAAATCCCATTTCTCATTTGCTGCTAATAATTCTCTCCCTCTTTCCCTCTCCCTCACTTTTCCTCCCTCTCTTTCCCTCCTCTCTCTCTATCCCCCTCCCTCTCTCTCTCTCCCTCTCTCTCTCTCTCTCTCTCTCAATCCCTCCCATTGTCACAGTGTAAAGATGACAAAACGGCACCTCACAGGCGTTACTAACAAGCTGAAAACTATTATAGCGGATCATTGCCAGAATTGCAAAAATATCGTATGACTTTTTCACTTTTGTTTCTCTAGACATATTATGTACTAGCTAAAAAAGCTAAAATGTAGAGAACTTATACATATTTAGAGTGGGTTTGTAATTTATGGTCCGTTCAGAACCTGAGAATCTGTCCGTACACACTATACACATTATATCTGGCAATCAGAGTCCTGTAAATGTTATAACTGCAGAATTAAAAAATAACTGTAAAACAATTCCTCTTGTTTTTATCTGCTCTATATGATAGTGCAGACTAGTATTAATCTGTTCGGGGTGCCAGTAATGGATCCTTGTGTACGCTTTATTCATACACCAGGTTTTCTTGAGTTCCTTCGCTGTTTATTGCAATGTTCTCAAATGTCTAAATCCGAGTCTTTGCCAGTATGTTACAAGGTAACTTCAAGGTGATGAGAGATAAACGCAATTTGTATAAGCCCCTTACTGTCTCATCCTCCCTAGAACTAGTGAGCTTTAGGGAAGATTATCTGGGCCCAAATCAGATAGCTGATGAATATATTTATATAGTAAAACAATAGTATATTTGTATAAAAGTTGGATAAAACGTATTTCCTGCTCGGAATTCCGAGACATAGCTATTGCACTGCACTCTGGGACATTGGGTAGGGACATGCAAATGAGTCCACAATGTATTTTTCAGTCTGCAATCTAATTCAATACCACTTTATAACTGGCTCATTTTAGCATATGCCGACCATTGAGGGCTTCTATCACTCACTTGCCCACCATAAATGTAATTATGTTGATAATAATAACCTGCCCACCACATCTATAGCACAGGGTTAGGTACCAGCCCCACACTGATGAGATCCGATAAGATCTAAACAGCTGTCTGTGGGTAGGTCTCCTAACTCGTGCAAATCCATCCTATACTATGCATGAAACGTTTATTATAATGGTAGACATTTGCAAAAAGGAACCATGTTTAAAGTAAAATATATGGTACACTGAAAATGCATTGTGGACTCTTTTGCATGTCCCAGCCCACTTTCCCATAGTACAGTGCAATAACTGTATTTCTCAGATATTTATTTGCTGTACTCTGTAAGCTTCTATCACTCTATTGTCCACTAGATAGATAGATAGATAGATAGATAGATAGATAGATAGATAGAGGGATAGAGGGATAGATAGATAGATAGAAAGATACAGACAGACAGACAGATAGATAGATAGATAGATAGATAGATGGATATGAGTCTAAAATCATAATTAGGCAGGAAGAGTGTCATAAAGTTGGAGGAAATAAGTGGAGCCTGGAGGGGTTACATGTTATTTACAGTACTGGATGTACTAGCCATTGGTTGACATTTTCGTAACATATTGCTTAGACACAGTGATTGGTTAGTACAGCTAGTACTATAGACGCATTGTATTCATGAACGACAGGGGATGGTGCTTTTATGGACTGTTTAGCAGGTTCCAGTGAGTATAAACAGAGATATTAAGCTCTTGTTAATAAAATTTAAATATTAAATTAAATATGCACATAAACAGGTAGTTTGTTTCTTATTAAAAACAGTAAACCTTACATGACCTTTTAATCAGAATGGTAACCTAAAACCCCAGCTTAAGGAATGGAGTTGAACAATCATTATCTAGAAAGAATGTTTCTATTTTCAAAAATAGGCAAAAATTTAGATTTAATTTACCCAAATGAAATAATGACTTAGGTAATTTCAAGCAGGTACAGTATTAAAGCTTTGGTTCAGGGGGATGGAAGGGTCACCAATGTGGTATGTAAAGGTGCATAATCTTGTGGCCCGGCTACAGTATCTCCAGTATCAATACTGCACCCATTATTCAACAATATAATGTCAAATAATAAATATTGATATGTATTGATTGGTTACCTGCACAGTCATATCTCTGCTCCACCCTGAGCTATTACATTAATCACCTGATCTAAAGCTCAGTAGTGACTGGTTTAATTGGAATTATAACAGGGCTGTGGCTGAAAAAATATCCAAAACTTTAATAATTTGGGTGTTTCTTATCTGATCTCATTGGTTTATCTGAGCTTGTTTTTCTATATTTCTCATGAATGAATACACGGAGTAGATAATATTTATATTGCAAGATAGAAACACCTATACAAGCTTGCAACACTAATTGTAATTAAATAAAAGCAAATGTATTATTATTATTGTTATTATTATTACCCTTTATTTGTAATGCACCAACATATTCTGTAGCGCTATACAGGGGTTACATACAAATAAACATACAACATGGTAACAGACTTGAGGCCCTTTTCTTTGAGCTTCAACACTTACGCACATACGATATTTTTCCAAAAGTACCTTACCAGACTGAAAGTTTGTAAAATTACAATTTAAAGGGACAGTGAGAGGCAGAAACCTGGGCAGGAATAACAGATAAGACTTTGGATCGGCCAGGAAGAGAGTGAAAGTTGAGAGTATTAGAAGATTAAATAAAAGACCAGATCTTTCTGTTGATTTAAGACAGGTGTAAAGTTGGGAAGATGTATTAATTTAGGAGAAGAAGGTAGGGATCTGATAGGGCAGTATCGATAAAAAGTGGTACAAGTATGGAACTGTGCGTGCAACTATTTATTATGTAAAGCTTATCATCTGACTTAGGGAGTTTAACTACCCTAAACCCTAACCCTAAACACAAATCTTCGACCTCAGAACAAATTCAACAATGTCCTGGTGCACCAGCTACTGGCTTCTGCACGCCACTGGACTAGCGGGGTGATAATAAGAAGAATCTGCCAGTTTTTCTTGCTCTTTAAGGATAACCCCAAAAAATAACTTAATTTTGGGGTGATAGAGTCCCTTTAAATTCACCTAAGTAGACAGAAAACCAGTAAAAGGTGTAATCTAAAAAATACAAATAGCTTAAAGGTAACACTGTAGATTTTATATAAATAACAACAACAAAAAACTTATGAAGGAATTTGGGTGATATCATATATTACCAAAAATAGTGAAATGAAAATCCAAAAATATATAGTAAAAATATTAAAATATAATTATTTAAAATACTGTTACGATACAGCATAATATATATATATATATATATATATATATATATATATATATATATCTATATATATCTATATATATATATATATATATATATATATATATAAATAAAATATATATATAGAAAATATATAGAAAGGGCGACTGCTCTATCTAGATAAATATGTGTTTTCCAGCATATGCTTCTGATCTCACCCCTCACATATTACATGGCTGTATTTAGCTGAGATTATCTGTATGATTGACATTCAAATAGTGTCACTATGAGGTCAGGTTATTTTTCATAAAGATAAACAAGTCAAACAAAATGAAAAAAAAATGTGAAAATTAGATTTTTATTGAGCAAAAAATGCATCTCATCTGTTTCTTATTGGATCACTGGAAGCTGGAAAGGCATTGTTCATGTATTTTATCTGCAAATTGGACTTTTTAATAAACTGTTAATTAAAAATAGGCTTAGTCTCCTCAAGGGTGATTAAGACTCCAGATGTGGACTCCTTGTTCACTGTGCCTTAGAGAGTTCAGCTACACCTCATTGATGAGGACCAAGAGAGGTAGAAATGTACATCTGGGGTTTGCTGTTTCTCCTGGTCAGGGTAGAGTTGCCTGGTATTTTGGGGCTGGATCACTCTATTGGGCGAGACCAGACTGATATACTACAGGATATTCTCCCTGTGAAGGGCACAAGTGAGAAGAGGCTGCTCTCTGGTGACCAGGTCTATAGAACAAGCCTACTCAGATGTTGTTCATTCTCAGATGAGCACCTCTGACTGTGTATTTAATTAAAAATAGGAGACTGAAAATTTTAATTTAGTGATATATTGCTAGAGGAAAAGGTCTAAAATCATGAATTCATCCACTTTTCTATTTTTTTTTCTTTCAACCTTGGTATTTATCTTCTCTTTTTCGGGTATAAGTTTGCTTTGAAAATGTAATTGCTCTATACACCAGTTGCTTTATAGCCCCAGCTGTGTTATACAGGTAGGAATACGCTATAAGTTGCATTGTTTTCATTACTGGACATTGCACAGTGGAGGTGGCTTCCATCACTGTTTTGCCATCTATATCTTATGCCCATGTCTCTCAGCCATCACTTGCCCCTCCCTCAGCGCCTCTCTTGGGAGCACACACACATGCTCTGCTCGCTATGAAGGTTATCTATCCTTTATGGTGTGCATGAGTCTGACTCAGCAGATTCTTTTACGTTCAACAAATGCCACTGGCTGCCTTCCACTGCCAAATTGGATGCTAATTTATTCCTCAGAAGAAGAGCTGTAGGAGACAGCAGTGTGAAACACTTAACCTCTACTCTGCTGGAGGGGCCTGCAAATAGATGGCTATTGTTACCAGCCATTGCTAAGTGATTAATACAACATCCCACTACAGAAAGCATCTTAATATAAACCTGCCCTTGCTATGTTTGGGTCCTAACAATGGCGAAGGTTACAGTGGTATCTCATCCTAGGCCAAATGCTTCCTGGAATATGGCTGCACTGTTTCAGGGGTCAACAAACCACAAGTTGCCAATGCAGCACCAATGCACCAAGCACTTTCTAACATGCTGTATATACATATAATGCCACCCAAATACCCTTGTTGGGATGGACGGACCCTCTTTTCATGATAAATGCCTTGGCCCTTACTCTATCTCTTAGCCTTCTAAATGTCCCTCTTTTAAAGGAAAGTCTCACATTTAATAGAAAACCAATTTTTCCAACCCTCACCATACCTTCTTGTGGTTTCCTTTTATAGTCTAGGGGAAAGCTGGAAGACTGGGGTTTTAGTACAACAGAGTATATATGTATATAGAGCAGTGAGCACATATGTAGTGTGTGCATCTCTAAAACATTGTACAGAATTGGGGTAACACATATTTTTTTAATTAATACATGCTTCCCTCTTTGGCCAGCTTCATTGAAGTACACAAGCCCCTTTACCACGATTAGGTAGTGATCCAGGAGGGGATATATATATTTGTTGTCGGGTCCCTCTCTTACAAAATGAATGTTGTGAATGAATGAAATGTGGCCTGTACGGTGATGAGGGGTAGCAGAAGTGTGCCCCTTTGCTACCAAACATCTAGCCTGCTTATAGGGCCAGATGGAATGGCTGATTGGGCTGAATCAGCACAAGGTGAAGCAGAAACAATATATAAAATAGGCAGTTTAGGATTAATGGAAAGCTGGAATCTCGAACCGTAGTGATGATGCTGGCCGAAACATGATGTGGGCTGCTTAGCTGAACAATGACGGAATTGATTTCCTTAGTGAAAAATGGTTAAAATAATCAAGAAAATGTGTGATGAAGACTGATTTAAGGACTAATGGAAAGCTGGAGTCTCGAATCGAAGTGATGAGGCGGCCGAAATAAGATGTGAAGCTTGCTGAAGACTGAAAACTTTGCTTTAGTTAGTGAAAAATGGCCAAAATGATAGAGGAAATGCATTATGAAAGGCTGATTTAGGACTAATGGAAATATGGAGGCTCAAAGTGAAGCAATGTTTTCTAAAATATGATGTGAAACTGCTGAAGGCTGACAAGCTTGCTTAGTGAAAAAGGCCAAACTAATCAAGGAAATGATTGGCCAGAACGATTGGGTGAAGCCTGTGAAGACTGAATTGGGACAGCTATTTAGTAGAATTTGGCTGTAATCTCAACGTGTGGGCGCAAAAGCCCATAAGCAGTACCTTGCACATGGCCAAGGCAAGGTTGCACAGTGGATTAGGGCCAAATCTGCTACTTACCTTGCTTAGTGAATGTGACTTTCGGAAACCACAATTCCCAGCGATGTAAAAGCCTTCTGCTGAAACCATGACTCCTCAGTGATGGATACCTTGGCAGACATGTCAACCATTGCTCTCCAGCGATGTTAATGCCCTCACGAACATGGATGATGCAGGTGGGCCAAACAACAGCAAGAGCTTGAGAGACCTAAGGAAACATAGCGCAAAGAGCAGGCTTGGGAAGCAAGTGAGTACACCTCTAAGTGAAAATGTCCAAATTGGGCCCAACGTGTTAATATTTTGTGTGGCCACCATTATTTTCCAGCACTGCCTTAACCCTCATGGGCATGGAGCTCACCAGAGCTCCACAGGTTGCCACTGGAGTCCTCTTCCCCTCCTCCATGATGACATCACGGAGCTGGTGGATGTTAGATACCTTGCACGCCCCCACCATCTGTTTGAGGATGCCCCACAGATGCTCAATAGGGTTTTGGCCTGGAGACATGCTTGGCCAGTCCATCACCTTTACCTTCAGCTTCTTTATCAAGGCAGTGGTCATCTTGGAGGTGTGTTTGGGCTCGTTATCATATTGGAATACTGCCCTGCGGCCCAGTCTCCGAAGGGAGGGGATCATGCTCTGCTTCAGTATGTCACAGTACATGTTGACATTCATGGTTCCCTCATGGAACTGTTGCTCCCCAGTGCCATTTTTTCTTTTAGGCGATTTTCGAGTGACAAAAAATGCCAAATATCAGTAAAAAATCGCTTGCAACCTCTCTCCCAGGCTTCCTGTGTCTCCCCCTGTGCTGTGTGTGTTATAATTTATTGTACATGATTTTTTTTTTTGGTTGGTTTTCAGAGAGTTACGAGCTTGAACAGTGCTGCGCCGCTGGCTGCAATGGGCACCTTCAGCGCTCATTGCAGCCTAAGTACTGCGCCGTTGCTTCGACTCACTTTGCGAGGCTCGCATATGTGACAGCACCGCATGCTGCAATGAGCAGCTGCTTCGCGAGGCTTGCATGTGTGACGGCGTTGCTGGCTCGCCTCGCTTTGCGAAGCTCGCGGTTGCGCCCTCGCTACTTGAGGGGTGCAACTGCGTTACCAACATCGCAAATGTCAGCAACATTGCAAGATCCACAACTATATGTGTATGTATATATATATATACATATATATATATATATATATATATATATATATATATATATATATATATATATATGTTCCCAGAATGTGTATACTTATTATATGCAGCACTCACCAGCTCCATCACTGCCCTTTACATTAATCTGTCATGTGAAGTGAGTGATAATTTGCGGAGATGGAGGCTCGCACGTCGACCGCAAAATTTACGGACTTAGCATCCACAAATACGAGCCACGGGACTTTACAACCTTAGCACCCAAACCCAGCGCACATGAAAACATTAAAAACACAATAAATACACACAAAAAATACATTAAAAACTTACCTACAGCAAGGGGGGCACCCAGGACCTCTGCAAGTGAAGTTACACCTCAATTTAAGACCAAATTGAAGAGTTTAGACAACCGAAAACAAAATGGTAGATTCATCATTAGCATAATTGCATACAAATGTAAATAAATAAGAGGCTGTATATTTTATTTAACATTTTAAAAACATGTTATCTCCAAGTGTAGAATATTTTAAATATATGACAGCGGTGGTTCCAACAAGAGGAGCTAGTTATTTTAATTCTGCATCGATCACTAATGAAATTCCTATTTAATAATGTATAATAGCAATATTAAATATTAAATTAATTTTCGAAGAATAAAGTATCAGACTCTAATTGAGTGCTTGTCTCCACCCTGATAAGATCATCAAGTGGAGAGTCAGTAGTTTACCTGAGAGATATAGGTCTAATGCCAGGGGGGGCAATTGCTTCTTTAGTCATCCTGATTGACTCACCTGTGCACAGAAATACTCAAACCTAGGCCTGTTTGTAGCCCACATTGACCTTATAGGGGTGGAGGCTAGATTATGAGTCTGAAATTTTAAAGTAAGGTTAATGTTACTAAATACTAAAAAAACAAAAAAAATGAAAGGCTTTCAATCAGAGAACATGATCTCTGATTGACCACCTCTAATTTGTTTTGTTTATGCAAATTACCCTTGGGGCTTAGTCTCCCTAAGAATGATCGGGGACTACAGACACGGACTCCTTGCTCACTGCGCAAGTTCAGCTACACCCTACTGATGAGGTTCAGCTAAGGTAGAAACATACATCTGAGGTCTGCTTTTCTTCCTGTTCAGGCTAGAATTGCCTGGAATTTCGGATCTGGATCGCTCGCCGGAGTGAGACCTGACTTATATACTGCAGGATACAGAGGTGCAGTTGGTGCAATGTACCAGGGCCCTCCTCCGTGGTGCAGGGCTGTGTATTTTTTTTTTTTTGTGTGCATTTCATTTGTTTTTTCTTTAGTGGACCTCCTTGGCCAAACACCTCCGTTGGCTGCTCACTCCCTGCCACCTTTTGGAATATCTACTGAAACTCCAAAAGGTAGCAGTGTGGAGTAGTTCAGCACAATTGGGATATGTATCAGGGAAGAGGTGAGAAGTACAGGGAGGATGGGTTCTGTGAGGGGGAAGCAAAGGAGATAGGGATGGATGTTATATGAGGTTGGTGCTGAGACGGTATGGGTGCTGTGTAGGGATGGATGCTTAGAGGGGTCTTGGGGGGTCCAACATATTTTTTGCCCTCCATTCTCTAGCTCTGCCATTGGCAGGATGTTTCTCCCTGTGAAGGGCACAAGAGGCTGCTCTCAGAGTGGGTTATGTTGTCCATAGAACTAACCTATTAAGGTTCATTTGTTCTCTGTTTGAGCTCCTCTGTTTTTTTTATTCTTGAATATTGTATTTTTTTTTTTTTTTTTAAAGGAATTGTATTATTTATGAATGATCAATGCCTTATTTAAGCAACTAATGCACTTCCCGATCCTTTATGCTCGTATTCACCAGCTCAGAATGACTCATATAATATAATGTAATATAATATAATATATAAGTCTCTTCCCTGGACGGGTATCCCAGTGTGAATCTGCAGCCAGGCAGCTCTCCCTCATCCTCAGCGCACAAGATGCTAAATGATCCTGGTGGATGGTCGCCAGTCGCAATCTGTTCTGTACAACTGATGGGCGAGTGGAAGCGTAAACATCCCAATAAATATTTAATTCTGCGCGACCTTCTGCTCCCAGCTTGGCAGACAAGTCTTAAATATTTTGCTCTGCATTCACAATAAATAGAAGAAAATGCAACACACTGCAAAACATCATTTAAATTGTTAATGTCTTTGTGGATTTTCAGACTCCACGTGTGTGCCCACCAATTTTCATGGTCCTACATGGGAACTTTCCAGCATCCTGAGACACTTTAAATACTTCACTTAAGTTTTTGCTAGTTATTATTATTTGCATATCTAAAATACAAATGTAGTGTGTAAGTACAGTTATGGGGCAGCTTTTAACAGATCATTTAAATTATGTTTTTATAGCGTGTTTTTATTTTCTATTACATGCCGATTTCTTTTACTGGAGATGGTTATTGTTCTTTTTTCCTAACTTGATTAGTCACCTGGAATGTTGATCCTGTTGTAAGTTATATTTTTAGTTAAATGAAAAAAAAAAAAAAAAAAAATATATATATATATATATAAATATACACATACATACATATCACATATATAGTTGTCGTACTGCGAGTTGTCGAACCGTTTGTGGCCCATAGGGAACCTTCAAAATCTCTTTAAGCTTCAATAGGTCTTTAAAAGGTCATAGGTTACGGTTCGAGAGGAGACGATTAAGAATTATTATTCAGGAGCACCACTGAGGATGAACAGAAGTAATATAGTGGAAAAGATAAGGTGTATATGGTATTATTCTTCCATTGACCTATTCAGAGTTTAGGCATTATCCCACCCCAGGGAATTAACAGTATTATAATCCAGAACCAGTCATTGTGACTGGACCACCCAACAGGCAAAGCCAGTGCCTTGTAACATGAGGGCAGATATCAGTCCGATGTCCAGTGAATCATCAGCTAGTGGTCAGTATATAGGAAATCTCTGATGTATTATAATTAAAATGACACATCTTTGGTTGTTTGCACTAGGTGTGTGCGCTGCTGGGCATTATGCATTATCTGAAGTCATCATCTACCTGTACATAGTGAATAAATTGCGTATTGGTGCTCACATTTGAAAGTCTAAAAGTATTGTATTGCATTCTGGGAAACTGGGCAGGGACATACAAATGATACCACAATGTATTGCCACTCTTCAATACAATCCCACTTTATACATGGCTCCTTTTAGGCATGTACTCGCTGTATTACACATATTTATTGCATAGGATGGATTATGTAGGAATTAGGAGACCTACCCTCAAACAGCTGTTTTGATCTAATGGATCTTACCAGTGTGGGGCTGGTACCCAACTCCTGCTATAGATATGTGGGAGAGGTATTAACCTCATCATCATTTAGTATATGGTGGGCAAAGAGTACAGGAAATACATAGTACATCAGTGTTCAGTTGGACAACTAAATTAGTTAAAAGAAAACAGATTCCTGTATAAACAATGGTTTTATTACTGTCCTGCACAAGCAGCTCCTTCCATCCATATCTCCATTACAATCCATACTAGTAAATTGCCCATCAAAAAGTATGGTATAGTTTTTAATTTTTCTCCCTCCCTCCTGCATCGGGCTCTAGATAACAGAGCGCCAACATCAGAGCGCCGAGAACTGAGCTCTGATGACGCTCTGCGCTCCAGCCTGCATCCCATCTGCCACAGAGGCTTCTCATGGGCGCGGCCTCATCTCCTATTTACTGGACCTGCTTGCTGGAGGCTCCCAAGACCAAGGTAAGGGCCGACAGTGTGCCATGTGGGGCTGGCATGTGTCACTAGGAGCAAATTGTATGTAATGTCACTTTGTGCATGTGTCACTAGGACCATGTTGCATTGCATGTTTACCCCTTAGATTATAAGTTTGCGAGTTTTCAATTGTGTGTCTGTGTCTTGGAAACAAGCACTATGTACATTTGATTAAATGCTCAAAAACAGAACCCTCCATTCTTTATAAGGTGTTAAATTAGTTTTTTGCCAAGTACTAAACCCCTGTACAGCGCTTCGGAATATGGTGGCGCAATATAAATAAAGACAATAATAATAATAATCACTACATGTCGCTGTCATTATTTGCATGTGTGTTATGTGTACAAGTGTTTTCTTTTCCTTTTCAAAAAACATAAAAATATTTACTAAAATGATATTATTTGCAGTTGACTTATTACCCGTCGTGTTTCTAGAACATAAGAGCTCTGCCCATATCAGACAATATATCAAAGTGCAGCTATGTCTATTTAAATCTTTTGGCTAAAATCCAGTGTAGTATTCGTAATACCGGTTTGGGAGGGGATTATGTAGTAGGAGGATTAAGTGCCAAGGAGTCAAAAAGGAACTGAAGCAATTGGCCTGGAGCAGAGGACTGGACCCTATATAATACCAAGCCTTCACCCCTTTAAAGCACTGAATGGGCCTAAGGCAGGTGCTTCTGGATCACGGAGGGACCCTTAATTTGTCAACGCTAAACCCAAGGCTTGGAGTGCACTTTCTACAAGCACTCCTAAAGTACCTGTCCCCTGCTGGATCGCTACCTTGTCATGGTGAAGGGGCTTGTGTATCTCTATGAAGCTGTGAGCTATACCATGTAGGGTCACCCAAAATGCACAGGTCATAGTAGAGAGATCAGAGACATTATAGTCCAATACAGAATTAACTGGCAACCCACTCCAGTATCTCTGCCAAGATAACCTTATGTGCCTGGCGTGTGGCAGGTCATGGGGGTCACGCAGAGTCAGACACACTAAATATCAACAAAAAGCAGGTCAAGTCAGGCTCAAGTTAAAAAGTTATGCCCAGAAGAGACCGCTTTAGAGAGGCTGAAATGGTCCATCATCTTGTATGCAAGAAAACACAAATGGTTAAATGCTGTATGTCTTCAATGACATAACACTATTTTTAGATGATTTTATTAAAACAAAATATACAAATAGTTCTGCAAATCTCATATCACAGCACGTGCAGAAATTAGTGAGATTTGCAGTCATTCAATGAACTCTGACAGGAAGTCATATTAATGACAAGATTTAAGCCAGCATATAAATCCTATATTATCAGTATGCACAAGCAAAGGGGCGTCCACACAATACAAACCCAAATAGATCATGCATTACCTCTTTGCAGACCTGATCACTTCCACGTCCATCATACAGTGCCTTGCAAAAGTATTCACCCCCTTGACGTTTAACCTATTTTGTTACATTACAGCCTTAAATTCAATGTTTTGTTAATCTGAATTTTATGCGATGGATCAGAACACAATAGTCTAAGTTGGTGAAGTGAAATGAGAAAAAAATATACATACATTTTTTTTTAGAAAAATTGGCATGTGCGCATGTATTCACCCCCTTTGTTACCAATTACCTTCAGAAGTCACATATTTAGTGAAATGATGTCCACCTGTGTGCAATCTAAGTGTCACATGATCTGTCATTACGTATACACACCTTTTTTGAAAGGCCCCAGAGGCTGCAACACCTAAGCAAGAGGCACCACTAACCAAACACTGCCATGAAGACCAAGGAACTCTCCAAATCAGTAAGGGACAATGTGGTTGCAAAGTACAAGCCAGGGTTAGGTTATAAAAAAAAAAAAAAAATCCAAATCTTTGATGATCCCCAAGAGCACCATCAAATCTATCATAACCAAATGGAAAGAACATGGCACAACAGCAAACCTGCCAAGAGACGGCCGCCCACCAAAACTCACGGACCGGGCAAGGAGGGCATTAATCAGTGAGGCAGCACAGAGACCTAAGGTAACCCTGGAGGAGCTGCAGGGTTCCACAGCAGAGACTGGAGTATCTGTACATATGACGACAATAAGCCGTACGCTCCATAGAGTTGGGCTTTATGGCAGAGTGGCCAGAAGAAAGCAAAAGACAAAATCTAAGATTTTCAGCAAAAAACTAAATGGCATGTTTTTAGAGACTTATCCAAAGCGACTTGGAGCTGTGATTGCCTCAAAAGGTGGCTCTGCAAAGTATGACCTTGACTTTTTCTGTTATTTTGTCCTCTCTGTTTGCTTCACAATAATAAAAAAAAAATGTTCAAAGTTGTGGGCATGTTCTGTAAATTAAATTATGCAAATCCTCAAACAATCCATGTTAATTCCAGGTTGCGAGGCAACAAAAACACAAAAAATGCCAATGGGGGTGAATACTTTTGCAAGGCACTGTATAAGACATGCCTATCTGTGCAGGAGGGATCACTGGATACTAAACCCAACTCCCTTAGATGATTGGGGACACAGCCTTCCTTTATTATTATTTTTAAAATAGAGATTTGTGAAGCAGAAACAGTCTTGAAATTTTGAACTAAGGAAATACTGCATAAAATAATATATTAAATGTTGATTTTATACAATTTCTTATTGGTAAAAAGATTTTGCTCATTATAAAGTCTGGTTCTTCAGAAAAGAATATACAGGACCACATTTGTCAGATTATTCACAACAGTCCAGCTGCTGCCACCACAGTGGAAATAAAGAGTTAACAAGGGGTCCTGTTCATCCCAAAGTTATAACCTGCTGTCAGTGGACTATAATATACCAGATGAACAGATATTCGCAGATATTTTTCAAACCAACACACTGGCCAAGTCTTCTAGTGTTTGCTCCACATCATCTCTTGCTCTTCAATATGAACCGCTGTCTAAACACAAACGTCACTCTGTAGAGGTAACAGTCTGGTTGTTGTCCTCAGTCTTTAACCTTTTGGCCGCTGGTTCTGTTAACAGGAGAGAGGCATACTGTTGAAGAGTCTTGGCGACTGTATCAATGTCCCAGTCCTCCTGTCTCAGTGCATGCTCCTCCAAGTTGAAAGGGCCCTGCTTGGTTCGGACCAGCTCCTTCACAATGGCACAACTCGACAAAGCTGCCAAGAAAAGAAATTATGTTGGCAGACTGATCTACTATATAGGTTATTGTAAAAGTAAATGAATAGTACATTTGTGATCCCATCTGAATGGCTTAAAAAAATATATAATAATAAGTAAAAATAAAATAAAATGATAAAAGTAAAAAAAAAAAAAAAAAAAAAAAAAAAAAGACTTCCTGCTCAGGTTTCCTAGAAATAGTCCTTGAACGGCACTCAAGAAACTGGGCAGAGACATGCAAATCAGTCCAAAATGCACTCTCCCTTAAATTCAAAACCATTTTATACATGGCTCCTTTTACACATATGCTTGCTGTATGGTATTACTCAGCTTTAAGCATAGTATAGGATGGAGTAAGCACAAACTAGGAGACCTACCCACGAACAGCATTGTTTAGATCTTCATGGATCTCATAAGTGTGGGGCTGGTTCCCGTTAACAGATTAGAAATAAAAAAAGTTTATGAATTTCATTGCAGCTTTGAAAACTTACAGCAAAATTGTATTTTTCAGGTGTCCAGGGAATGAGAAAGGACGGCCACCCTGGCCGATCCTGATAGGAGTCTGTCTCAATGGACAGCTTCGACTACCCTCTGGACATGTGCTACGAGGTGAAGAGAAGTATATTTCCCGAATTCTAAACCAATAAAGTTTTGTTTTTTTTAGTTTTTAAGTTTTAACAGCTACATTTTATCAAATACTGATTTTAATGCTAGTCAGTCACAAATGAAACCCCATAACATGAGCACTACAACAATAACACACCGGAAAAGGTGATAGTCACACGGCTTGCAGAGAAAAAGTGGCTATGAGTATATTGAGCGCACAGACATATATGCATATGAGAAAGTGGTGGGATTAAACCCTGCAGCACACAAATCTCTCCAGCACATGTACAATGAGAACCGAGGATGTGCTATAGAGAGGCCAAGAGCTTTATCCGGTATAAACAAAGCCCAGCAGGTACATTCAGCAAGTGAGCAGCTGTCATGACAAGATGAAGCCAACACTGGGTTTCCTGGAGAAAGAAAGGAGCCGGCAGCAGAGCGTCCAGGGAGCCAGGAGCAGGCAGACAAGAGCATCATCGAACACCCAGATAAAGGCTTTGGATGGGTGCACTCAAGCAGCACAACAGAGGATACATGAATATGGAATTAACTGGATTTCTGGTGGAGGTATTTGTTTTGTGAAAGTCATGAAATATTCTGGTTTTACATCCATTTCCCCAGCTGGCAAGGAACTCTGCACCTGCTCATCCACTGGCACAGGTCTTCTTTCCTACCAGATTGTATACGTCTCTCCATCAGTTACTGCCGCCCTGCCCACTGCCAATTAACGGATGCTCCCCCTTCCAATCTAGTCCAGTACTCTCCCCTGGTTCCCTACCTTGCGCACTAGGTAACAGTAACTCCACGAAGAGGTGCATATACGGCCCCGGAGTCCTTAGAAGGGCAGCACAATGATGGTTAGATTCTTCTTTGACATGAAAAGTCAGTGTGGGGAGTGGTAGATTCGGATTATTTAGTAACAGAGGTATAGATAATAAGGGTGGTTTTTGTTCCCACAACTGTCAGTTATTTTAAAGTTATTTAAAGGACCACTGTTAAAAGCATGTTCAAGGCATACTTTCAGTGTAGACATAGAATGAGAATTAAGCATATATACATAATTACTCTATGTTATTCCCAGCTCAGATCAAGCACTACATTCCTTCTTTTCTGCTGAGACACTCTAGGAGCCTTCTATGGAAATTATGGGGGTGTGCATGACTGTGCACGGGGCTGCTTCAGGGGTCACTAGCAGAGCCGGAGAATCGTCTGCCCTAACACATGCCACCATCATTAACATAGACAACTCGGCATCAAAGGAAGAATGTAGTGCTTGATCAGAGCTGCACTTGGAGTCACACAGAACAAAAATACAAAAATGTTAGAAATAAGTTTAAGATGCTTTTTAAGAATATACTCAATTCTCATTGTTTGGCATACTGTACGGGCAGTATGTATTTAAAAAAAAAAAAAAAAACTTTAAAGAGGAGCCAACCATTTTGCACAGTGTTGCATACAAAGACAAAATACATTGCATAAAGTTAGCTGGCGACGCAGAACAGTTAAAATATAAGGGCTTATATTTTGCTGGAAAGTTAATAAAGTTAGCAGCTTACGTAATTAACCCTGTTGATATTTCCATGACCGAGGTTGTATACTTACATTTGCCAATGTCATTTACCAGGCTCCTGACATAAAATCCTCCTCCGCACTCCACATCTGCAAGAGAGAGAGAGAGAGTTAAGAACGTGTTTCAGTCCATGTCAGAGGAGCCTGGAAACTTACAGTAACAAGTAACACAATGCACGTAGCAAAGAGGTGCAAATGGAGCTATGAAACATTCATGGAATTCAGTATAAATCATTCATTATCTGACTGCTGGAGAGAAGAGAAGGTAAAGTCTGGGAACAAGGCGGAGTACAGACACGTAATGATAACTAGGTGTTAATACATGGCGCAGCACGAGTCCTATACAGTATGGCACAGCAGGAGTCCTATACAGTATGGCACAGCCCGAGTCCTATACAGTATGGCACAGCCCGAGTCCTATACAGTATGGCACAGCCCGAGTCCTATACAGTATGGCACAGCCCGAGTCCTATACAGTATGGCACAGCCCGAGTCCTATACAGTATGGCACAGCCCGAGTCCTATACAGTATGGCACAGCCCGAGTCCTATACAGTATGGCACAGCCCGAGTCCTATACAGTATGGCACAGCCCGAGTCCTATACAGTATGGCACAGCCCGAGTCCTATACAGTATGGCACAGCCCGAGTCCTATACAGTATGGCACAGCCCGAGTCCTATACAGTATGGCACAGCCCGAGTCCTATACAGTATGGCACAGCCCGAGTCCTATACAGTATGGCACAGCCCGAGTCCTATACAGTATGGCACAGCCCGAGTCCTATACAGTATGGCACAGCCCGAGTCCTATACAGTATGGCACAGCCCGAGTCCTATACAGTATGGCACAGCCCGAGTCCTATACAGTATGGCACAGCCCGAGTCCTATACAGTA